>JAHDVE020004641.1:0-18078 GCA_022606495.2 Halesus radiatus | reverse complement strand
CGCTGAAAATTGCAGCACTACAGCGCTGCGTCGCAATTTACATAACTAAAGCTTACAACGCGATGGCGCTGGGCCGCATTCTAACCGTTAAGCTAACTCGAATTACAGACTCTAACTCAGTCTTTAATGTGATGAGAGTATTTTACGTTCGGCAGATTTACGCTAAAACAATCTTCACTCATCTTCATACAAACAAACATAAATACTATGTAAAAAGACTAAACACTCACATTACTAGAAATAGTAAAAAAGATTTACTCAAAATTCCTGTAACTCATACTACTTTTGGGCAACGGTATGTTAGATACTTTGCAACAAGAATAGTTAACATAAAAAATCAAATTCACAAAAAAAAGAAATATATAAAAAATTGGATTAAAAGTAATGATAGGGCGCTCACCCAAATTCGAAGTTACTGATATAACAATTTACTGAACATATCTTATTATAAGTGTGTATATTCATAGGTATTATAAAATAATTTTCAAAATTACTGCCTCAACACAGGCTAGCCTAGTGCCTAGTGAGGCGGGTTATGTGAAACTTCAACTTATAACTATGCATTTCTGTTCTTTACGTATTACCTACTGTTATTATATTATTTTCTTTATTCCTTTTTATATATCTACTTTATAAACCACTGTACACTTTATTATACATGTATTTTAATTATAGTTGCAAACTTTATTATACGTGTATTTCAATTATAGTTGCAAACTTTATTATACGTGTATTTCAGTTATAGTTGTAAACTTTGTTATACATGTATATCAGTCATAGATACAAACTTTATTATACGTGTATTTCAATTATAGTTGTAAACTTTACTATACGTGTATTTCAGTTATAGTTGTAAACTTTGTTATACATGTATATCAGTCATAGATGCAAACTTTATTATACGTTTATTTCAATTATAGTTGTAAACTTTATTATACGTGTATTTCAGTTATAGTTATAAAGTTTGCTATACATGTATATCAGTCATAGATGCAAACTTTATTATACGTTTATTTCAATTATAGTTGTAAACTTTATTATACGTGTATTTCAGTTATAGTTATAAAGTTTGCTATACATGTATATCAGTCATAGATGCAAACTTTATTATACGTTTATTTCAATTATAGTTGTAAACTTTATTATACGTGTATTTCAGTTATAGTTGTAAACTTTGTTATACATGTATATCAGTCATAGATGCAAACTTTATTATACGTGTATTTCAATTATAGTTGTAAACTTTATTATACGTGTATTTCAGTTATAGTTGTAAACTTTGTTATACATGTATATCAGTCATAGATGCAAACTTTATTATACGTGTATTTCAATTATAGATACAAACTTTATTATACGTGTATTTCAGTTATAGTTGTAAACTTTGTTATACATGTATATCAGTCATAGATGCAAACTTCATTATACGTGTATTTCAATTATAGATACAAACTTTATTATACGTGTATTTCAGTTATAGTTGTAAACTTTGTTATACATGTATATCAGTCATAGATGCAAACTTTATTATACGTGTATTTCAGTTATAGTTGTAAACTTTATTATACGTGTATTTCAATTATAGTTGTAAACTTTATTATACGTGTATTTCAGTTATAGTTGTAAACTTTATTATACGTGTATTTCACTTATAGTTGTAAACTTTGTTATATGTGTATTTCAGTTATAGTTGTAAACTTTGTTATACATGTATATCAGTCATAGATGCAAACTTTATTATACGTGTATTTCAATTATAGATACAAACTTTATTACAATAAAGACATATATTATATTACTATTATTACACAAATCTGTGTTTTTAGTTCGTGACGTTACTGTATAGAAAACCCCTGTTTTTATCGTGCTCTTCATTATTTTTTTAATAAGGCTCACCATGAAAGCACTGGGTCGGCTTTTAAAATTTGATGTGATTTTACGACCAGTTGTTGCTTACGTTCAAAACACTTAGTAAAAATTAGTATCAATTAGTTCCCTGTTTTCCTACTGTCTAGCCCGATTAAAAACTCCGTCCACGACACTGGATACAAGCAAGTGGCTCATTATGCTCATCCATAATTGGTTCTGCCCAAGTTGTCAAGGCCAACAACTTGAAGAATAGCAATTTGACGAATGTATTATGACATAACGATACATAATTACAATATACCGGTTAATAGCCGAGTGGGCAAATGCGTCGGATTACAATTTCTCTGTAAGTCTTTTGTCGGGTTTTTCGTAACCCGGGCATGTTTGTCTTTCTTTTAAAAAAATAAGTAAATTACTAAATGCAGTCAGGGTCGGTCCTATGCAGTCCGCTCCAGGCGCCGTCCTTCCAAGGCGCCGTCAAGGCGATAGTAATAATTACCTAACAACTAACACAGCGCCTTTGAGGTGATTTTACGCAAAAACGGCTCTATACAAATCATCCAAATATTATTTTGTACAGTGATCACGCGCGTATCTACGCGCCCAGCTCCTATAAAATAATATCAAATTGCAAACTCAAAACTATAAAAGCCACGGTATCGAAAGGTCGTCCTTTCCTAATGTTGGTAGGCTTGACTTTAGAAAAGGACGACCGGATGGTCGAATCCTTCGACGCAATGGTTTTTTCAGTATTGGGCCGCCCGCTCGTGTGGAAACCACTTTACACGTACGTTTTGGAACGAACGCGCCGCACCAGACCCCGTGCACTACGCAGAAAAGCACCACAATGAACTGCGCTGAAAACTGTTACCTTACTTTAGCGAAATTTACTTTTCTGCGGCCGAGCTCGTCCCGAAGCTTAATGGCCGCTAAGCAGGGCGAAAATATAACTCACATCTATCGTTAAAAACGTTATTTATATAGCTAGGTTCGAACGAAAGAGTGGGAACGCGTCATGTGAATTACACATATTGCTATCTCATTCTTCCAGCGGTTTTGGCCGGCCAATTTCTTTTAGTAAATACATGCGAACGTGAAAACGAAACGGTTGCGAAAAACAGCAGTACAGAATCCAGACGAGCGGGTAGCCCAGTAGTTTAGCCTACGGAAAAATATTTATTTATCGTTTAAAGCGCGATTTCCAAAGCGAAATTTCAAACTTCAAGACCGCTTCGCTCAGCGGAGACAAGGAGTATTGCCATTATTGCAAAGTCAAAAAAATAAAAAATCGATTAATATATTTTTTCCGTCGGCCACACTACGGGCCACCCGCCCGTCTGGGAGGCTCGTATGAATGAGTGGGACGGTTCCATTTGAATATTCGTATTGCTATCTCTTTCTTCAAATGGTTTTAACCGGCCAAGGAAGGAAACAAAAAAAAAAAACAAACAATTCATAATACTGGATACAGATGACGGTAGTCTCGTTCATAATTCGCGTACATAACCCTACACCATGATAGTATTTAGGACAGTCATACCTGTTATTTTCTGATATTACCTAATCTTGATATATTAGTTTGCCGGTATTACGTTATTTTCACCGTTCCCGGATATTAGATACACCTACTGAATGTTTGCATCGTGAGATTTCCCGGGGAAGGGGTGTGGGAGGGTCCCCTGTGTCGATAAGACTTTTTCATATAATTTTTGTATTGTTGTACTTTGTCAAAAACAGTAAATTTATGGTTTTTCCTTGAATAAAATAAAAAATACTGCTGTCATAAAAAAAGGTATCATAATCATGAGAGCGTTTTTAATAAAAAAAACTTTATTTATTAAGAAACCATCCAACTGCAAATTAACCATCGCACCGTTTCTCCGCAGGATTCGGCAGAAAAAACAGACCGCCAAACAATTTGGTCTTGGCACACACTCCTTCACATTCATACATCGTCTTATACAGATCTTTCTGTTGTTCTGACTCTTGACATGACTCAAGTATCTAGTTCACTTGATCGTGCCTTGTGCTTGGTAGTCACCGATTTCTTTAACCATTTACTTTCGCTTTATAAACACTCCAATTAAATGTAGGTAAAGTCAGGAACTGAAAACGTGATTTTTTCCATCCATTTTCAAATGTGCAAATATGCACATTTGACACCCGAACTTACAAAACTACACACAGCCTACCTTTGGCCGTAGAAAAATGCACGCCACTCAGTGGCGTGCAGTCTAAGAAAAACGACCAGAAAAAAAAAAAAAATCTGACTACATTTTTTTCCATTAATTTGGTAAGGAACACGCACGATATTTTATTCAATCGGGCACAACAATATGGCGGAATAGGATGGTAAATAATAAAATGCCCATTCAATATTCATACCGGAACTACACGCAGCCTACCTTTGGTCATAGAGCAATGTACGCCACTGCGTAATAAGTACTTTAACTACGCAAATTTGAATATACCTGCTATGTCATTTGTAATAAAATGTACTGGGTAGATGCTTACGTAAAACACTTAACACAAATAAACACTGGTGGAATGCAAATATTTCCAATTGAATGCAATTATGCCTTTGTAGTTAGATGTAAAAATAAACATGAACGCACACATTAAAATGATATTGCAGGTACTCTAATGCAGTGGTTCTCAAACTGGCCCACTGCATCGTGGCCTTAGAAGTGGAAGGGGCTTGGATTTCCTGTATTGTATTGAATCAACCGCCTAAAATTCGTGCCATTTGTTTTTTTTTTTTCAGAATGAGAATATTTATTTACTTATTTGATACAGAAAATATTTTACAGTAAAAGAACGCTTTGATTGTCCAACTGGGAAGTTCGCGTTTTGAGACAGTCAAATTGACACACTTAATTTATGTTACACAATGTCAATATGTCAACTAATTATAGTAGAAATTCAGTTACATAGTACATGGGAGTTGATTCCAGGGGCGCTATTCCCGTTCTATTTAAGGAAGATTCCTTAAGGCGATACAATGGGAAGTAATGCAAAATCGTGTGTTTTCGTTTTGAGAATTTGTTGGCCTAAAAATATCATAGATAATTTAATTAAATACTGCAAGTAGACCACACCTTGGCCTTTCATTTAACCGTCCATTTTTTTGGTATGCCTTTTTATAAGCTTAGAAAAAAATAAAGTATGAGACATTAAAAAAATGTTTAAAGCGCAAAATCTCCTACTCATGAACTCTTTTTCGCATATTTTCGTATTGTTCATTGTGATAAATTAAGTTTTTTAGAATATGACCGTAATTTTTTTTAATAATTATGTCTCAGCTTTGCAGAATAGAATAAAACACATAATAAATGTTTTTTTTCCGAAATCGAAACATGCGGCCGATGTACAGCGGGATTTTCAACCTTGTCGCCACCTGCATAAGGAGCGCGTCATTTCGTTAAAAATTTAGCCGGTGGATGGCCTTAACTTTTTTCCTTGGGGTTAAACTTTTCTTACTTAACTGCGGTTCCGGTTCTCTCGGATGACAGCTGTCAGTTTAATTCAACGAGCGACATTCATCAAAAATGTCAATATTTGCGATGTTTTAACAAGGGGAAAACTCAATATTAAGTATTTTACCAATTACGTTATTATTTACTTTAAACATAATTAGATAGTAAACATTATTTAACATTAGATAGATGTTGACATCTTAGACGATTCACGTCAAGCGCAAATTCAAATGTCACTTTTAGAACTACAGACAAAAAAGGTCATTGCTATATAATGATTCTTCGTTAAAAGCTTACTTATGGTATTTAAAAATAAAATAAAAATGCATTACAATGAATTACAACATAGTGTAATTGTTTTAAAAAGGTTTACTTCAAAATCTTATGTCACTTGAAGATATTTCATCAATTTGTATTTTCAAATAATCTCTTGAGAATCTATTTAGGATCTTCTTACTATGTCTCACCGGAATTCCGTAGTTAATCAAGAAGTCTTTAACCCTAAGGAAAAACATGAGGAGTCTTCCTTAAAAAGAACGGGAATAGCGCCCCAGAACTGTGATTAGCAATCACAGAGCTGATGACATTCGTCAAACTGTAAGAAGTAAAACAATAATGGCAAATACAATTAGCACAATAAGGTTATATGTATTACGAAAGTTGATTATAAATTTCTGGAGGATATGTATGTACGAGAATTTATTAAAAAAATATTTAACTGTTATTCAGTACATATTCGCTTTTTTTTATTTTCCCATCGAGAAGTCAATCATTAACTAATTTGAGCAGAACAATTAGGAACCCCAGTGAAAAACATAATGACTTTAAAAACGTTAATTTTTTTATGTCGTTATTTAATGCCTTAAATATTAAAGACGCAATATATGAACATTGTCTCTGCGCAAAAGTGCTTTTTGTCTTTTGGAATTATGCATTTTTCGTGCTTTGGTAGCATGTGTGTTTTGTTCTTTTTGTGTTGAATTTATCAGAACTGTTTTTCCAAATATGCATAAGAACTATCACTTCGTAAAATTGCTTTCAATTTTGAAATTCGCACTCAACACCGGCCGCATGTTTCGATTCACACAAAATTTATATTATTCCGTAAAGCTCGAACATAAATATTAGAATGTTTTTTTCGGTCATATACTAAAAAACTTTATTTACCACAATGAACAAAATGTGGCTCTATTTTTTCTGGGCTTATAAAAAAAATGTCTCTGTCGTACATGATTGATACCGACAGGGCACTGCGCCATACATTTCAATTGGCGCTAGCTCACGACTCGGGGGGGAAGCGGGAGCGGCGCGACGTACTTCTGCTATACCACAAGCGGGACAACAATTCAGTAGCTTCTCGGTAAACACGCATCCAGTAAATCTATGCACTGCGTTTCGATCGTTAACGCGCCATTCATCATTTGAGTTCAAACATGGAGCGGGATATGAATTTTCGACTAATAATGGAGGTAGAGAAATATGCACGCCTTTATAACTATAAATTACCAGCATATTCAGTAAAGGGGACAACGGAGAAAGCTTGGTGTGCAATAGGAGGACTTCTGACAAATGGAGTAACGTGATGGACCAGTTCTTGGAATGTTTTTTTTTAATTTTATATTCGGTACATTTGCCGGAATTTGACATCATCTCTGGCCAGTTGTTCCCTGTCAGCAAAAAATGTTACGTTCGATGTAGGGGTGGACCTAAAACCACCTACTTTTTTGTCTCGTTCGAACGGATAAATAGCATACCAGAGCCTCGTCTTCACTTGATTCTCTCGACATTTTTCGATTTTGACTTTGATAGATCCGATAACATTCAGCGGTAAATGTGATAGCAGAAATCTGCAATACCGACAATTTACTAGCGGCTACAAATCGCTGCAGACCCGTCAGAGAGTCGATGGAGGAAAATCGCGACACATTTCCTACATTTTTGCTGAACCCGATTTATTTCGATCCCCTACCGGACTGTCAGAGAGCGGCCAAAGTCCAAGCAGTGTTCTGCTTGCAGTATTTCATTAAATAATCTATTTCTAGGCCATCAACCAAAAACAAACGATTTCGCTTTACTTCGCATTCATCGCCTGAAAATATAGTCATGGATTAAGAGTGCCTTAAAAAGCGACTTTGGTAGATGGGAAGGGGGGCATTTGAATATGATATTCAACAGAAGCTTTTGAACTATTACTAGTGGGTAGAGAATGAATGCTGTTCAACCTCCCCAACACATAATACCTTGCTATCGATTGAAACAGACCAAACTAAACAGTTCTTGATCTGGTAGAATAGAAAAAATAGCATAATTTACGGGGTCTCTTTGCTGTGGAGCTGATTTGAGCCTCCCCTCGTTATTGGTCATCTATATTGAAGCTTAGGTACTTCCTTTCCTTTGATGGTTTACAATTTATTATTATTTATTAAACACTAGCTAATATGTACCCGGTCTTGCCAGAGATTTTTTTTTTTAAATTAAAATTTTTGTGAATTATTGGTTCTCGTTTGGGTGCCATAATTGATTTGACAAGAAATTGATGCCTTGTGACGACTATGACATTCTCTAAACAAAGAAACACCTGTTTGAAAATTTATATCAGTTCAAACAAACCACCTTTTTTTAATATGTAATCTATGGCTAACCAGAGTTGTTTATGTATGGGATAACCTCAATGTAACATGGCGGGTTTAATGTTTTTCATAGTAATTTTAAAACGTTATAGTAACAGTTTTACATATTGGATTTCATTCAAACTACTCTCTAAACCTTCCCAGCACTAAACAGTGCTATTTTCAGCGAAACTGGTCGAGCAATTTTCTAAAAAATCGAGAACACACAAACATTCATTTTTATATATAAAATAAATAATTAATATACAGAAATTAATTATTTATTTGAACAATTATTATTGAATGGTTACGATAAGTAAAGATTTTTTTAGCAAATGTGATGGAGAGTTTAGGAAGATTTTCTGGAAGTGTGAGTTTACAAATTGAAAGGTGTATTGTGTTTTTTGTATGTTTATATTTTGGAGGTTAGCAACTAGCCATTTTTTTTTAAACTTTGTTTAATGATTTAAATTCTAAAAATATTATAACTACAAGTGTAAATGAAAATAAATTACAAAGTGTTAAATATGTATGATGAATCTTCGCGTCTACCAGCACGGTGCAGTGCAAAACAGTACAGTGCAGACACGACAACATTAGTTGCGTTGCATAATGGGTTGTTTTAGAACAATTTTTTTCGCTAGGTGCCGCATGTGAAAGACAGTCCCAGTAGCTTGGGAGAAATGTCAATTCACATACATTTTCTACGCCATTTGTGTATTGTATTTTTTTTGTGTATAGTGCCAAGAATTGCACATTTCTCTCCCTGTGTCAATTGTGGTCAGAGGTGCATAAATGTGGAGATAATCTTCTCTACCCAGTGAGCGGGCTCCCTATTGCTACTGTACTGATTTTATTTATTTTTATTTAAAAGTATTGTAAACTGTGTTTTATGTACTAGCGGCACTTGCCGATGGTAATCTTAGATTTAAGCCCGCTCACTAAGGTGATAGAGGGTATAAGATGGAATTTGGACGGAGACGGGGGGGGTTGGTTCTGGAGATCCAGCGGCCGAGGTTGGAGATGGAGGGATTCGGGTTCAAGTCTAATTTGGAGTAAAATGTTTTATTGTGAATGTGCGTGATTTTCCTTTTAATGTAAATTACGATGCCACCTCCGCGTGAGTTAACGGTCATTTCTGTAAAGGGTATAATTTGAGATATTGGACGAAGATGGTGCATTTAGGTGAGATTCATTTACAAGAATAATGTCTAGTGTATGCGTAATAGCGAAAATTTTAGACCAAAGACCTCTTGCATTCCAGAATGCGATGCGTAGCGCGGATGGATTAAGAGGAACGGCTGCGCTGCCTGTTTAATAAATAACTTAATTTTGTTTTTGTGGCCAAAATACCCATCCAAACCGAATAATATATTTTTTTAAATTAAAGGTTTAGTAAATATCTAGTACGTGCGAGAAGTATTTTATTTATTTTTGTTTTAAATTACGAAGTACTCGTATATACTATGAAAAAAAATCCTTTTTCTTAATTTTAGAGGCAACATAGAAAATTATTTGCGGATTTATCGTATTTTTTTTTATTATCATATTTTCTATATAAATATTATTATTTAAATAAAAATATAAAAACATGAAATGTTTTTTCGGGTCGATATTTTTAATTATGTACGGAAAATTTGTGTTCCGACGTACATTGGTCGTTTTTAATTTAATTTAAAGTCCACAGTAATGCTCATTTTTAATATTTTTATTTTTTATTTTATATTTTCAGAGTAGACAGGGTAAACTAATTGAAACATTATCGACTAGAATATTTTGACAGTGTTGGTGGACTGTTGGTGACTTCTGCGCCTGCGCATTTAGTATGAACACATACTACGGTAAATGCGCAGCATCGCCGTCAGTTGGCGTCAATAGACGCAAATATTTCTGAAAACCAAGAAGGTGGACAACGATAAACTGATTGGATTAATATAATTGGTCAGGGAATTTCGTTTATAAAATAATAGCAAGCATGGAAGTGGGAATACAAAATCCTCAAACATGTTGACATGATGGGGTCATTGGGGTTCAGTATAAAACAGGTAACTTAGTTGAGTGTGAAGTTTTTTTATTAATTCACAATGTTAAATACATTCTTAACTGGTAGGTATTGTGGGTGTCACTTAATTACACGAACTGTTTTTACGGGTAATCTGCACACGGTCCAGTGGGAAGATTACCAGTCGTCTAGATGTTGGTGTTGGAAGCCTCGGAGAGCATATGGTACTTCCGGTAGGGGGAGGTTCTGGTGCCGGGCGGGCACTCGGTTCGGGTTCCGCTTGACGACCGGTTTCAGACGGTTCAAGAGGATGATCAGCAGGATGCCAGAGGCGCTCGACTGCTGTCCTGTGGTGGTTCCTGCGGCTGTGGGTATGTGCCTTGATGGGATCACGGCGCCGGAGGGCAGGAGGCGAAAGGCACTCGAACGGTGGGCGTTGGGGTTCGGCAGTTCCTGCCGAGTCTTCCCACAGTGTTTCAGGCTGGGGATGCAAGTGGCCTGCTTGCTTTGTAGGAGACGGGAGTCTCGACTACGACCACTGGCCGGACGGTCTCTACTGACTCGTCTCTGTCCACTACTGACTTTGTTTCGGCCAAAATCTGCCGTTTTAAACATATCCGAACTCTTCTTCGGGTTCCTTCGTGAACTCCGAACTGTGGCTCGGTGGCTTTTAATTAGTTCGCTGTTAATACACTTAACCGCTCGCTTCTTCTGGCGACTACAAAATTCCCGGAATTTAAAACCGGGCGTTTGTAAATTACCCTCAGGTAGACAGACCTCGGGTACCGTATTATGGATTAGAATAAATCGGTGTTTCCCGCACTTATGGCGCTTGTATCAATGTGTGGTATTTACCAACGCTCAGTTGACAGTTCAGTAGACAGCCGTACTCGCGTCTGTGCCGTGTCTGTGCTGTAACTGTTCTGCACTGAAATATACCTTAATGTTTAATAATAGTGTGATAATCAAACCACTTTTAAAAACGTATTGTCATTGACATGGAATCAGAACCGCAGCCGACCCAAATGTCTTTAAGCTTAAGGATAAGGACAGTATCTTTTCCTTTAAAAGAACCGTAATCGGGATCACCAAACTGGACTACGCATTTTCAAGTATCACTTCGATTAAATCGGTTTTCTATCGAATGGGTATACACGGCGCGACCGAGTAATATCAATTCAATGCTGTTTGTCTATGTTCAAGCAGTGCCTGTAATAGAGATAGCAAACTGTTGACATGATTACGGATGAGTGCACTTCAAGGGAACTGTCACAAAATACGCAGAATATTATGAAATCATCGTTAATATTATTATTATCACAAGAAAATACCGTAGAAATATAACGCGCGCAGCTCATGACGTTCACCGTGCATTGAGATGGCAACTTGCTACACCGACGTCCTCTAGCGGTCCGAGTTGTACGAATTGTTATATTTCATACATTTTAATAGATTTTCTATGAAACGTATTCTTAATAATTTATAGAAAACGTAAATTGTAGGCTGTTAGGATTACCCTAAAATATCTGAAAAACCCTTGACTCTGTGCAGAAACGGACGGTCCGTTTGACGGACTGCAATCGTGGGAATGCTCTCTTTGTTCTACCGGTATTTTAATGGAAAATGCTCTGAGGAATTAGCGTCATCGATCCCTTCGGCACCGGTGCAAGTCGGGAAACGCGTCAAACGCGCGCTCAACATTACTCACGTGAGAACGGGTCGCTTCTACGACTTGTTCTGTGTTCAACAGCTCGGCTGTGGAATGATCTGCCGGCCTCTTTGTTTCCTCCCTGGTACAACATGGGTCTCTTCAAGACCCAGGTTCACTCCTTCCTATCCTCTAAAAGACCCTCCACACAGCATCCTCAAAGATTATATAGATCCTGAGGCAAATTATTGAGTTGATAGGGGGTGCCATAATCCCTCTAATATGACGCGAATGTGAATGAAAGGTGAAGTCGGGGACGCCTGAGGAAGACATGGCGCGATCAAGTGAACCAAATACAAGAGTCGGGCCATGCCAAGAGTCAGAATAACAGAAGAGTATGTATGAATGTCACAAATGTACACAAAAATATAGAATATATTAGTAAAATCGAACACACGTATCAAACCAGAAACCGAAGCAGAAATGATTTGACAATCCCAGTGAGTGCTACCACAATGTACTAAAAACACACCTATCTTGGAACAAAAACCTACAATAAAATCTCCCCGAGGTTAAAAACTGCGAATTGGCATCCTTCGGCAATGATATTACCAAATGGCTTATCGCCCTGGGAAGAACGGAGTCCGAGAACATGTTAAAAAATATTACTTAACCGTTATATATTTTTTTTAATAGTACGTAATTAACTTCTTTTTTTTCTAGTACAATTTCGGATCCCACCGAAAAGAGCTTCAACAATAAATTAAATATAATGTCACATCTTACAACTCGATGTTTTGATACCCACCACATATTTAATTCCTTAGAACAGACAATATATCTAGTTAGAAATTAATATCGACCAGGCAAACATAATGCAACTTCAACTTACGTGTTCCTCAATTGATGATAAATAACTGTGTTTTTCAAATACAAATGTTACCAATGTAAATGTCAATGTAAATAAATAAATCAATGTGAATGAAGGAAGGGGTATGTGCCCAGACCCAATTGTTTGGCGGTCCGTCTTCTACGCCCACACCCCTGCAGTAAACGGCATGATGGTTAGTTAATTAATAAATATAATGTACGTACATTTATTACAGTAGAGATCTGAAAACTTCGCCATTTTTATGCGAAAAACTCGTATTTCGAAATATGGTATTTTAAAAAAAGAAAATAATTTTATACGTTCTACATATTTCATTGTCTATCGTTTTGACAAGTTTGAATAGCCATACAATGGAACACAATAAACTTCATGTCGAAAACACCACTCTTTTAATTCTGTTAATACTGTCCTACTTTTCATACGTAACTAATTACCGCACCCTCTATTATTCCCAGAGTACTTCAAAAATTACACTTGATCGAATCTCTATACACGTGGTGCCTAATCGACATAGCAGTCTAACATATCTCTCTTTATATTAACGGTTTATATCGTGTGCACTTGAAGATAAAACCAAAATCGATTCAATATACACAAAAAATGTAAAATCATTTGACAAAGTAAACCATAAAATCCTTCACTCATATCTGTATTCTACGCAACTTCTTACCAGTTCCTAAAGCAGAAAGTCAAGTCTGTGGAGGATGAGATTATCTGGTTCTCTGTAATGCCGAAAAACGACATAACTGTACTGGTAGTGTTTTGCAGCAACAAATCAGTGCAGAAAATGTGTGCTGAATTAGCAGAGACTGCAGAAAATTTAAGGAGACTCCCTGAGACATGTGTCAAAAGTTTAAAAAATTAACTTTCTTTGTTTGACAACCAAAGCTGAAAGAAACTAGGATTTTTTTCCTGTTTACACACTTGTGTCTCATTAAAATCAATATTTTGCTCACAATCAAAAGGAAGTCTCGAAAGAGACTGGACGCGAAGGACGACATGCGGATGGCCCTATCAAAGGTAAGTCCGCGATTTCATCTGCTGGTGGACAAGAAGCAACAACAAGCTTCTTAATACTGTGTTGGTGCTTTCATTGATGCTTTCAAATTATATATGTCAATGTTTGTTAACACTAAATTTACTTGCAAAATTGGATGTATATTTTTTAGGATGGGAGGGGGGTAGCTGGGTTTTTCAACATTTAGGGGGAAAAAGCTGTGAAAAGGTTAAGAACCCTTGGTATAGGGGGTAAATTATTAGTGTGGATAAAGAGCTACTACCTTACCAACAGAATTCTTCAAGTAATAATCAATTCTCACCTGTCATATAATACATTCGTGGCTACAAGTGGTGTACCGCAAGGTTCACATTTAGGCCCATTACTGTTTACTCTTTATTACTGACATTATAACTGTATTTGATAATAATGATATACTGTTGCTTTCGACGTCGACCTAAACTCTTCAAACTGATAAAAACTATCTAAGATTGTTTTCACATTCAATCAAATTGAAATAAATTACAAGATTGGTGAAAACTTAACAATTTTTTTATAACCATTAGTAACCAGATTTTTTTTAAAATAAATCACTTTACTACTTTCAATATAAAATCAACAATGTTTTCCACTCGTCTGTTAACAAAGTGAATGATCTTGGCATCGTTTTCGATTCTAAATTTATTTTTCTAACACATATCAATTCAATAATTAATAAAGGTTCAATTTTTATTTTTTTATAACTTAATGAAGTTTGTAAACCTCATTGTAATATTTTAATCATCGAAGAAGATAATATTAACACATCCCAAATGAACCACGAAACCGAAAAAACAACAGAAATTAAAAAGATTTCAGTCGCATCTGGGACTCGAACCCAGGACCTCTACCTATCCGGGGCAACCGCTTAACCAACTTAGCTAATGAGACCAGTACAATTTACGCCATGTTCAAGATTTATTAATATTATCCTCCATTTTTGTCTACAAAAAGTCAATAGATGTCTCATATAAATAAAAATCGGGTAGGTATATCCGAGACTCTGTTCCGATTGCAATTGAGTTCTGGATGAAACTTTGCAATCATCATAAGGACAGCAGCCAATAATATGGGATTTATAAAAATGGAGGATAATATTAATAAATCTTGAACATGAAGTATGATATCGGTAAATGGCGTAAATTGTACTGGTCTCATTAGCTAAGTTGGTTAAGCGGTTACCCCGGATAGGTAGAGGTCCTGGGTTCGAGTCCCAGATGCGACTGAAATCTTTTTAATTTCTCTTGTTTTTTCGGTTTCGTGGTTCATTTGGGATGTGTTAATATTATCTTCTTCGATGATTAAAAAATTAATAAAGGTTTAAAAATTCTTGGCTTCATTCTTCAAAATACCAGAGACTCCCTAATCAGGAATATTTCAATACTAAAATTATTGTACTCTTCCTTAGTTCGAACTTTCAAAGTCAAGTCGAATACATTTCTTCTAAATGGTCTCCTCACTATAAAATTCACTCTGATTCCATTAAAAAAGGTCAAATGTCTAAGACATGTAGAAGCTCCTAAAGGGGGTAGAGAACATAATAAATTTTGAATAAAATCATTCCCCTTTCATTTAATTTTTTCTTTAATAAAAAACAGACTACATAATCAATATGGACCACTTTGGTTGCAAAATAATCGAAAAGGAAACATAACACACCTTTTGTTGCAACATAACACCGTTTTGGTAAAAAATAACCTTATTATCCCAAAAATAACACGAATTTCACCGAAAAATAACACCACATTTACAAACACTTTTTTTTGGGAATGAAGAGGTTAGAATGTCAAATGTCAAAACAATAATGAACTTTACTGTACATAATTTTATATTCTATTGATAGAAAACCATAACTAAACATGAGTAAGAAAATTATGCACCTTCTTGGAAACTCTAACTCAAATAATAATAATAGTATTGAGCATTAACATTATCATAATATCTGTATTGATAATTGGTTTGCTCGTGAATACTCTAATTTCTTTCATTAATAATTGTTTTTTTTTTTATTTATAACAATTATAGAGTTTAAAGTCACCCAAATTATGTTTAATTTTCGCCAAAACTAAAAAAAAATACATTTTTAAAATACAAAACAAAATCGAAAAATAAAAATGTCGTGACGTCAGATATTCCAAATGCAATGGTACCAATATAACGAGGTGTTTCGATGAGATGATTTTTATTCACTTTTAAATAACGCTTTATAAATTCTACATATAATTGTAAATGGTAATAGTTATATATTCAGAATCGGCGTTTGCTGATCTATGTGAGTATACATTTTTAAAATCAATATATTTTTCACTGGAGTGCCTTATTCGCAAGTTTTCATGTATACCCTACACATAGTAATTTAAAAATAAATAATAAAAAACGTATCCCCTAGAAATATTCGATTAGCTATTCGAAATTACTAAAAATAAAACGTATTGTGTATTCTTTGTATTCTTTGTATTCTTTGTGTTCTATGTATTCTTTGTATTCTTTTGTATTCTTTGTATTCTTTGTATTCTTTGTATTCTTTGTATTCTTTGTATTATTTGTATTCTTTGTATTCTTTGTATTCTTTGTATTCTTTGTATTCTTTGTATTCTTTGTATTCTTTGTATTCTTTGTATTCTTTGTATTCTTTGTATTCTTTGTATTCTTTGTATTCTTTGTATTCTTTGTATTCTTTGTATTCTTTGTATTCTTTGTATTATTTGTATTCTTTGTATTCTTTGTATTCTTTGTATTCTTTGTATTCTTTGTATTCTTTGTATTCTTTGTATTCTTTGTATTCTTTGTATTCTTTGTATTCTTTGTATTCTTTGTATTCTTTGTATTCTTTGTATTCTTTGTATTCTTTGTATTCTTTGTATTCTTCGTATTCTTCGTATTCTTCGTATTCTTTGTATTCTTTGTATTCTTTGTATTCTTTGTATTCTTTGTATTCTTTGTATTCTTTGTATTCTTTGTATTCTTTGTATTCTTTGTATTCTTTGTATTCTTTGTATTCTTTGTATTCTTTGTATTCTTTGTATTCTTTGTATTCTACAAACTATATAAATATCGTGATATTTTCGAACCCCGTTCCCACTACAACAAAACTGTTTACATGATTTTTCTAATACAACTGAAAACACGTGGAAGATTCCCAATACCACTGAACGGAACCGCCTGTTTAATGTGATCGATACTGATTTGAAAGAGACAGATGTCGTCAAGTTACATGAGCGATCTTTCGACTCCTTGGCCCTAGACGAATCGATCAAATTTATGATAATAATCTGCAGAGATAGAGCCTCGAGATTTGTACAATGTTCGACTTCTATCGGTTTATTTAATCTGCGATCATGTTATCCATCGGACCCATACTGTCTAACCTACTTTTCGAATTCCTCTAGCTATTGTTTACTTTAATCCTTTGACCAGACAATGTCGCCCAATACCCTTTTATAATATTAAAATAAATATCACATCTCATAATTATAAATACCCTAATAAAACTCTCCCCAAAGCAAAACCCAAAGTGAATATTCTCTAAATTGTAAACTAGTATATTATTCTCGAACCTGAAAGATCTTTCTAGCAATTACCGCAAACTTTCCAAAATATCTCAGTGCAACTCTTTGAAAGTTCCTATATAAACCTGCTGTATCCTATATCCCGGGTTCATTCCTCTTCCATCATAGTTAGGGTATAATTCGTACCTCAGCTCATTTCTTCCTAAATCTTTACTAGAGTAAACTACGTGCCTACTTCACAATTCTTTTACCTTTATATTTAATAAAATACCCAAACAAATATCTGACTTTATGCTAAATCTACAACATGAGACAACAAGGAGATCAAATACAATAAACAAGTGAAGAAACAAAGGTACATTCAATGAGGAACAGTTAAATGGTCCTATGAACAAGTTGTATCTAAATCTGTGTTAAAAACCGATAGGCAAGTAACAAGTACATGGTGATGAATTCAATCTAATTAACAAATTAATATTTGCATTGGATTTTATCACGTAAAATTATATCAAATAAAGAAGTGTTTTCGTTAATTACAGATTTTTTTTTATATATTTAAATGGGGAGATATTTAAACAAATAAATTTAAAAAAATTGTATTAGAATGATGAAAACACAGTTATTACGTAACTATTGAGTATCTACCCATTAACGATAACACAGATGGCGCTAGAGACGAAATGTATACGATTTTGTTGTGTAATGTTTTGAAAAAACATTCACAGGAGACGGAGCTTTAGTAATAAAAAACTGAATGAGTAAATATTTAGGTACATACAAATGTTAGTACTAAAAAAATAGTTGCATAATTAGATTTAACAAAAAAAATAGCCTAAAGTTATCAGAAACAATATTTAGACATGAAACTGTCAAGTGGGTGAGGTTTAAACATTGAATTTGTCACGCTAAAAATATCGATATTAATTATATATTCATTTGCTAAACTATGTAGGCAAGGAACTGGCGAGTTTGTTCTGAAAGATGACATTGAAAAGGGTATTCATCTTTTGCGTTAGCTAGCGCAAGTGAAATTAGCC